>JASUAD010000001.1:49601882-49646511 GCA_037013555.1 Sextonia rubra
CAAAGATTTGAGAAAATCTAAATGAAATTCTCTGTGCCATTGCAAAATCCAAACATATGCATAAATTCAAATTGACAGTCATAAACAGGTAGTACTAAATTATGAAAGAAGAACTAACCAAAGAGTCAAAAATGATAACCTTCCATCAGTAAACATATGCATCAAAGCTTACATTTATTAACACCAAGCATTGCTGTGAAAATACTTTGCTAATATAGAAGGTCGCAATACAACACACTAACTTTTTCTTCTATGTGCTTATAAGTTTCAACCAACACATTATAGATGATTAAATGATATCCTTATTGAACAAAGCATTTCCTATATTTGAGTTGCAGATCGATTCAATTAAAAAATTAAATCTGGAGTTTATGTACAGTTCACATCAGTAGAGGCCTGAAAAGATCACGACGTTATTACATGTTGCACTATAGGTTCAATGATGTCCCATTGTAAATATCCTAAATTCTCAAGATAAGAAGGACCTCACACTTCAATCATTGGCAAGGAGCTTTCTGTCCTTGAGATCTTATCCTCGTGACAAAAGGCTGGATCATTACCCATTCAAAATTGAGTCCCATGTCACCACCTCCTGATACTCGGTCCCAGAAGAAAACTCATTTCACCGGGAGTGTATTCAACCGTCAACTCATAAAATGGAATAGAACAAATTGAGAACCAACTTTAAAACCAAATTATATTATTATACTTCTTGAACAACTAAACTCAAATTAAAAGAACCTTACCATAAATAGTGGACCTATCTACTCCAACCTCATTAACACTTCTATATGCCAACAGAAGAAACAAAATAAGCAATAAAACAGAGGAAGGGAATAGATCCAAAACATAGGGCTAAAAATGCTGATTTTCAAAGTCTGCACTCAACAGAAAGAATATGAATTGAGATGTTACTTACTATGCAATTCTTTGATGAAGCTCAACTTGTCAGTGTCATATATTTTGGAATCACCGTGGCTAACAACCTTTTCACCAGCCTAAGCCACCCATTAAATCATGTAATAACTAATACTGTCCATCATGCAACTACGAGTGAAAAAATAGGACACATAATAACTAATATATACAAAGACACAAGAGTATACATACAACTGAGGTTCTGTGTGACTAACTTGAGTTACCTATATGTTGACATATGTGTATGCATAATGCTGATGATTTAAGAAATTGAAGAATGGCTTATATGACTAACTTATGTTACCTAAAAGTTGAAAGTAATTTTATCTTACATGGAATCTCAATGCAGGGCAATCAAGTGATTAAATTTTAATGTGATCCTTAAAACTTGATAGCCTAAACTGAAGTGATTAGGTTTTCTGAACACAACACAAAACTATTTTACTTAGGCTGTTGGGGCTGAATTTCAATCTACATGGAATCCAGGACATTGCAGTTATTTAAGACCTCCATTTTTTTGGCATGAATTTCATTTTCAATTATATTAGTGATATAATGTTTGGGCTAAAAAAAAAAAACAGTTTATGACCACTTCCAAAAATATAAATAAATCCAGAAGAAACATAGAAATGCATCAAATAAATGATGAAGCATTACCATATGACACCATGGACTGCATAGATCGAAAGAGGTAAAGTATTCAGCCTAATTAAACAAAATAAAAGGCTGTCAATGTGCCACGCAACGTTGATTCAAGTTTCTATTGTGAAATGATTCAAGTTTCTATTGTGAAATGGTTAGTGTGTCACTTCGGAATTGTAATTTTATCAGCCCATGCTCACCCCCAATTAATGATGAATGTTTTGTGTATGTCAGTGACATCACATGAAACCTACTTAACCAATGGTTTGAAATTTTGGTTAGGCATTTATAGTATTTCTTTTTGATCCATTTGCTCTAGTTGTCTTCTTCATAGGCATATATGAAAATAGTAAATTTATTTTTTCCCAAAAATCTGATTGACACCTTTGATTTGTTTGCACAGCTGCAAACATGATTTGATGAAGTCTATATTTAGATACCACGAAAGGGAATGGTGATGTAAATGCTACTGTAGAGAATGCAGTGCTGGATGGTCATATTAGGAGTAAAGAGAGTGATCAATCGCTGCAACTGGATAGTTGTACTGCGGTGGGTGCCCCTGATGTGCTCATCTCTCGGGAGAATGAATGGATGGAACCACACTCAGTGAGATCACCTGAACACTCAAGTAAGACTTAAGTGGACGAAATTTTACTAAGACACAGAAGCTCTGATACTGAGTGGAGGCAAAGTTGCATTTATGTATCCTGCAAGATCGAATCAATTTTGATTTGTTTACAAGCTAGAATCAATTTTGATTTGTTTACAAGCTGCCAGTATCCATTACTCCATTTTCAAGATTCCATCTATTTTAAGAGTGTAGGGTTTGATCTTCTTCTATATGCACCTTAGAGTCAATGAAGGCTTAATTGACAATGTTCGAATTATTTTGTTTATTCAAGAATACTAAGTGTTTTGTAATGTTGCTCTACTTTGGTCATTATCAATTTGTATTCTTAGGTGTGTAAATCTAATAGGGTTTGTAATAAAACATCAAACCTAAGGATCTAAATTTATGCATTAAACAATATATGATCTCAAGAAAATAAATGCATACCTTGCGCCATGATCTTGATGATGAGTAGATCTTGATTCTCAAATTGGGTTTTCTCCTATCTCCCTTATCACCCACTCCAAGATGCGTGAGAGTTAATTGGTACTTTTCAAATCTTGTGGGTTAAGAGAGAGGGCCGGAAAACCACTTTTATAGATAAACCCTAGAGAGATTTCTTCCCATCAAAGAAATCCATTAAAGATAAGTTTCCTTAATTCCTCAAAGATTAGTCAACCAAGATATCTTAATTGATTGGGCTTACTAAAACTGAATCCAAGTTATATATAGTAAAACCAAAACTAAAAGGGGAAAGCATATTAAATTAGTGGGCTCAAACTATGGGCCCCAAAAACATTAGACATGTGGTCATGAGGACCACATATGTCCAACAATCTCCCATTTGGTCCGAATGACCACACATATGTGATCTCCCACTTGGTCATGACGACCATATAAAAACAATCCACCTTTTATTATAATATATATAAATTTTGAAAAGAAAAATTTTTTTTAAAAAAAAATATTTTTTATGACTAAACTTGGATTCGACTAAATTTTAAAATCCCGACGAGTGGCCACTCATTTGAAAAAATAGCCCAGTCAATCTTGTTTATGCTAATTCTGATATACTGTAATTAAATAAAATCAATAATGCGGATCATGGTGGTCAAACATCAAATAGACGACATAATTCCTTCCATGTATCACAATATTAGTAATGTCATTTAATTAAGTCATAAATCGAGGAAAATAATAGGAGTGTACAATAAATTCCTAGTTAATGGTCCAAATGAAATTTATCTTGCTCTTCAATAATTAATAAATGGTGCACACAAAATAAGCAAGAGAACAAAATTATCATTAATGAAAATTTATCAACTAAAGTGTCAAATAAATAAGCAGAAATCCTTTCAACCACATATAGTAAGGTAACACAATGAGACCCATTTCTCTAACATGATCATTATAGGCCTCTGCCGGTAATGCTTTAGTCATAGGATCTGCAATCATGAGCTTTGTACTAATTTGCTCTATAGACACAATATTATCTCGAACCTTTTCTTTAACGGTAAGATATTTTTTCTGAAAGTGCTTTGCAGCGCTTGAGCTCTTGTCGTTTTTTGAGAAACGAACAGCTGAGGTGTTATCACAATAAATTTTCAGCGGCTTAGAAATGGATTCCATAATCTGAAGCCCTGAAATGAAATTTCGTATCCATACAGCTTGATTAGTGGCCTCAAAGCATGCCACAAATTCAGCTTGAGATGTAGAAGAAGCAGTTGTAGTCTGTTTAATGCTTTTCCACGCAACAGCCCCACCAGCAAGGAGAAGAATGTATCCTGATGTAGATCTCCTTGTGTCAAGGCACCTAGCAAAATTTGAATCTGAATATCCAATCACTTCCAAGTGATCAGATTTGCTATAAGTGAGCATATGTTCTTTAGTCCCTTGTAAATATCGCATGACTTTCTTTGCTGCCTTCCAATGAGTCATGCCAGGGTTAGACTAATATCTACCTAGCATGCTAACTGCAAAACTAATATCTGGACGTGTACAAGTCGGAGCATACAGGAGACTTCCTACGATTGAAGCAAATGGGATGTCCCGCATCTGATTTCTCTCGAGGTCATTTTTGGGACATTGATCTTTGGAGAATCGATCACCTCTTGATATAGGTGCTTTACATCCAGAACAGTTCTGCATATTGAATCTTTCAAGAATTCTATTAATGTAGGCTTTCTGTGATAATCCTAGTACACCTCGAGACCTATTTCTGAAAATCTCGATTCCAAATACAAAGGATGCTTCGCCCATATCTTTCATTTCAAAATTCTTTGTGAGGTATTCCTTTGTTGCACACAATAGGCCTAGATGATTACTAGCAAGTAGAATGTCATCTACATACAGAACTAAAATAATAAACTTGCTCCCACTGATCTTCAGGTATATACATTGATCAACAATGTTTTTCTTAAACCCAAAGGAAGTAATAGTATCATTGAACTTAATATACCATTGCCTTGAAGCTTGTTTAAACCCATATATAGATTTATTTAATCTACAAATTAGATTTTCTTTACCTTTTTCCTGAAAACCTTCTTGTTGTTTCATATATACCTCTTCAGCTAAATTTCCACTTAAGAACGCTGTTTTCGCATCCATTTGATGTAACTCTAAATTAAAATGAGCTACAAATGCCATTATGATTCGAAAAGAGTCCTTTGAAGAAACTGGTGAAAAGGTCTTTTTATAATCAATATTTTCCCTTTGAGTAAATCCCTTAGCTACAAGTCTGGCCTTAAATCATTCGATTTTGCCCTTTTGATCTTGTTTGGTCTTAAAGATCCATTTGCATCCAATAGCTACAGACCCTTGAGGCAATTCGACGAGATCCCAGACTTTATTTACATACATGGATTTTAACTCCTCTTGCATGGCATCGATCCATCTATTCAAATCATCACTTTTAATGGCTTGTGAATATGTTACCGGATCTTCTTGGACACCTATATCGAAATCAGATTCTTGAAGATAAAAAATATAATCATCCGATATAGCAAACCTCTTAGATCTTTGAGATCTTCTTAAAGGTTGTGCCTCTGCCAAATCTTGATTCAGATGATTGATATCTTCAATCACATCATTGTGAATGACATTCTCATCTAGTGGCGCTTCTGATATGGTAGGTTGTATTTCCATCGTATCGTTCTGAACGAAGTCATTTGGAATAACAACTCTAACCGTTTCCATCGGTGCTTGTACAGGTATCCGATGTTCTTCAAATACCACGTTTCGTGGTGCATTGCTCCCACTAATGTCATCACTTTCTATAAATCTGGCATTTCCGGTTTCAACAACTTTTGTGGTATGAGTATGGCAATAAAATCTAAAACCTTTGGACCTTTCTGGATATCCAATAAAATACCCACTGATAGTCCTAAGGTCCAATTTCTTCTCTTGTGGGTTATAAATTCTAGCTTCCGCTGGACAACCCCAAACATGCAAATGTCCTAAACTTGGCTTCTTACCTGTCCATAACTCATAAGGAGTTTTGAGAACAACCTTAGTGGGTACACGATTTAGGATATATGCAGCTGTTTTTAGGACTTCTCCCCACATAGAGTCAAGCAAAGTAAAATTACTTAACATACTCCGTACCATTTCCATGAGCGTTCTATTACGTCTTTCAACCACACCATTCTGATGTGGAGATCCTGGCAATGTATATTCAGCACGAATACCATGATTTTCAAGAAATTTAGCAAATGGGCCAGGATTTTGACCCGTTTCATTATACCTCCCATAATACTCTCCGCCTCTATCAGATTTCACAACCTTTATTTTCTTGTCTAGTTGATTTTCCACTTCAGTCTTATAAGTTTCAAAGGCTTTTAGAGATTCAGATTTCTCATATAATAGGTAAACATAACCATATCTAGTGAAATCATCAATAAAGGTGATAAAGTATTTTTGACCACTATAACATAGTGTGGGAAAGTAACCACAAATATCTGTATGGATTAATTCAAGTGGCTCTAAACGTCTTGTGGCCTTATTTTTATTGATATTGTTTGTCTGCTTGCCTTTAATGTAGTTTATACAAATACCAAAATCAGTAAAATCTAGAGCTCTTAATACTCCACCATTTACTAATCTTTTTAATCTCTCAAGGGAGATGTGTCTAAGTTTTTTATGCCACAAGCTCGAGGAGTTTTCAGCAAAAATTCCTCTTTTAACACCAACATTTATAAAATTATTCTCACGCATGGTAAGTAAAGAACTAGCAAAATGTGAATCCAAATTCAACTTATATAGACCATCACATAAAATACCACTACCAACTAAAACTTGATTTTTATAAATACTCAAAGTACTTTGTCCAAAAGAGAAGGTATAACCTTCTAAATCAAGTCTAGATAAAGAAATTAAATTTCAACTTATTGTAGGAACGTAAATGTGGTATTAAGGTCCAACGGGAATCCAGAATCAAGAATCAGTCTGTAAGTCCCCACCACTTTCACTTCTGCCTCCAGCCGGTTCCCCATAAAAATGTTTCTTTGGTTATTACTTGGACTCCGGCTTGAGTGAAAGCCCTGCATGGAATTTGTCACATGAACAGTGGCACCAGAATCAATCCACCAAGTATTTGAAGGAACATCTAAAAGATTTGTTTCATAACAAACAAATGACTTATATATACCTCTAGATTCAAACCATTTTTGTCTCTTCAAGCAGTCTTTCTTGAGATGTCCCTTTTTACGGCAGAAGAAGCACCTTGGTTCATTGCCTTTCTTCCCAATTTGGTCACTCTGAGCAGATTTCTTGTCTTTTTTCTTCAAGTGTTTCTTACTCTTGGAAAACCTTTTCTTATTTGAAGGGTTGTAAGAGACAAGATTTACTTTCTGTAGCTGCCCTTCCTGTCTAAGTCTGCCTTCTTCTTGAACACACATGGAAACCAACTCATTCATAGTCCATTTGTCCTTTTGGGTGTTATATGAAATTTTGAAAAGACCAAATAAAGGAGGCAAAGAATTCAAAATAAATTGGACTATATAATTCTCAGAAATGGTCATTTCAAGAGAATTGAGTTGGGCTGCTAGATCCCTCATATGCATAATACGTTCCCTGATCCCGCTAAATCCATCATATTTCATAGAAGATAATTTGGCAATCAAAGTAGCTGCCAAAGCCTTATCTGATGCTTGAAATTATTGCTCCACTGATTCAAGATAAGCCTTAGCATTTTCATTATCAGGAATTGACCCATGAATATTGTTCACAATGGACCTTTTAATCATCATAAGACTCAATCGATTGGCCTTGGTCCATTTTTCATAGTATGCTCTCTGAGTTTGAGAGCTATCTTCAGTAAGATTAGCGGGCTTGGGTTCCACTAATGTAGTGTCCAAGTTAAGGCAACCCAAGGTTATTAAAAGCTCTTCTTTCCAATCAGTGAAATTTGATCCATTCAACATTGGTATGTTTGAGAGATGTCCATTCAAGGCAGCAGGGGTCAATGCTGAAAACATAAAGGGGAAAAAGAAAATGCTCAATTTACTTAAATGCTTTGAGTTCACGCTAAAACAGAAATCCAGAATGATTCTTTACATAAATGAAACAAATCTGGTGAGTGATCCAGTACATCATCAAAGTCCCTCCTTTGGGTCGAGACTACAACATGCAAATAGGATGACTCGTGAATGAAAACTATTCATCCATAAGGCTAACGTGATAATATGAACGCAATTCGCTAGGCTTTATACCTTTGGGTATAGGAACCATTCCCAATTAGGTACATATATCAAGTTACCTTATTCCGTCTTACAATTATTTGAGTGGCAATCGAACCTTTGGGCCAATTCTCACTCTCCTAATTTAAGATCGCAAGTCTAATGCTATTATCCTTACACAATAAATAGTGTTAGGAGTCTTAACTTTCAAGTGATATCTATAAGTCTTTCATAATAGGGACACTTTGGTGACTACCGCATTACTTAAAACTATAAGTATCAATTGAATTCAACAGCATTTCTAAATGACATGAAGGAGTCTAATCTAGATTAGTTATAATGTCAATAGTGGTGAATACTAAAATATTGGGCCACGATATCTCAAAAAGTGATCTATATTATCAAATGTTGTAATAGTTTAATAGGCCCATGAATAAAAAATACAATTATGGAATATTTAATTATTATGGATCCCGAATATTCATGGACACCTTTCTTGTATTTAAATAAAATGGACCAAAATAAGCACACCCAATTAAAGTGACATCAGACAATTAATTTAGATAATAAATCATCAAAACCCAATAATAATAATAATAAAGCAATACCAATAGCACAATATGTATTTGTCAAGATAAAATTTTAATAATCACATGATAATTAATAAAATGTATTAAAAACAATCCCACTTAAATTAGGGAATGATCCAAATTGGGCCAGGTCAGTCAATGGGTTAAGTCCAAACCAACAAAACTGAGCCTAGTCCAAAAAAAATAAAATAAAATTTGGCTGCATGCATCTGCTTGGTCTCACATAAGTGATGGCCTACCGGTACAATATTTCTAACAGTCCAAATAGTTGTCAATACTTATATATATATATATAATGTTAGGAATCCACCTGTGCTTTACTGCCCGAATTGCACAGGCGGTTAGTCCACCATACAAAACGTCTGGGGTTTATCCCCAGATGCTATCAACCCTTTTTTTTTTCAAACATATATGCCAGATGCCCCACTTGGGAGCAAAAACCGAGGCCCATCCGCCTACATGGTGTCTGGGATTTATTCCCAAACACGCTCATACCATTTTTTTTTTATAAATGTTAATGGCCCACCATCAACCCGGTAACCAAGGGTCCAGGCTACAGCTGTGGGGCCCACCTAAAAAGTGCAAACACACACTTGGATGCAAGTGGAAACCCCCCCTACCCATGATCCAAACAGGCAGTGTGTCTAGGTTCATTCCCAGACACGATCATTCCTCTTTTCTTTTTTTTTTCGTTAATATATATGTACATGCATTTTTAGAACCCAGGTAGTAGATCACAAGTGGGGTCACAAGTTCATCACTGTTAATGCCCCATCATCATCCGGTAGCCAAGGAAATCCCATGCCACTGCCATGGGTCAAAGTGTTGGATCAAAGGGACCCACCAAAACTGCTAGAGTCACGTGCCTGGGGTCCATTGCATGGATCCATCTCGCTGTGGGCCCACGGGAGAATGCATTGGCTGTACAAGCAGGGCAGTCCCCTGAGCAGTGCAGCAGGTGGCAACCCATCTGCACACATGCAGGCGGTGCTGCCTGCAGCACAAATCTGCCTTCCTTTTTTTTTTTTTATTCTAATCAGATTTCTATCCATCAATAGATCTGATCCATTTTCATTCAGTCCAACACATCATCAATATAACCATCTATCTATCATCATCCTTTAGATATTTACATGGGCATTTCACAAATACGTCTAACACAATGGATTCAAAACTGTGTAGACCATTAAAAAAAAAGGGTATTTCCCTTGCTTCAATTGTTGAATGCATAAAAATAAAAAATTAATGCATAAATTAGAACCTATGCTCTGGTACCATTGTAAATCTAATAGGGTTTGTAATAAAACATCAAACCTAAGGATCTAGATTTATGCATTAAACAATATATGATCTCAAGAAAATAAATGCATACCTTGCGCCATGATCTTGATGATGAGTAGATCTTGATTCTCAAATTGGGTTTTCTCCTATCTCTCTTATCACCCACTCCAAGATGCGTGAGAGTTAATGGGTACTTTTCAAATCTCGTGGGTTAAGAGAGAGGACCGGAAAACCACTTTTATAGATAAACCCTAGAGAGATTTTTTCCTATCAAAGAAATCCATTAAAGATAAGTTTTCTTAATTCCTCAAGGATTAGTCAACCAAGATATCTTAATTGATTGGGTTTACTAAAACTGAATCCAAGTTATATATAGTAAAACCAAAACTAAAAAGGAAAAGCATATTAAATTAGTGAGCTCAAACTGTGGGCCCCAAAAACATTAAACATGTGGTCATGAGGACCACATATGTCCAACAAGGTGTTGTTCTGTTTCCCATAGATGTTCTTTTTGTAAAGCATATTGGTGTTTAATGTGTCGTTTAAGTGGTTACATTAAATGAGCCATATAAGCCATAGCTTCCTCCTGTACCATGTAAGTGTTTTGTGACATTAAATGATAACATGCAAAAATCTATTTCATTCCGATTAAAACAAAAACGGCAAAAATTCTAAATATGATGGATAATGATTTCCATGGGATTAAAGTAGCTTGAGCCCACCTGGGTCCTACTGTGGGAAGCAGAAGAGTAGAAATTCCTGACTAAAAGTTCAGCCTCCAACTAAAATATATTAACACTTCTCAGAGTAATATCCTTGAATTGTTAAAAAAACAAACAAAACAAAACAACGAAACCCCACAATAATTTCAAACAAAACATAGAAACCCCATCAGAATTCCAATTACAAAAACTGTATCAATCCCAAAAATCTTGTGGAAGTTTATAATTTCAGATGATGTTCCTATGAACATCAAAACTATAAAATTATGTTTGCTAGTGGAGTAGGAAGTCCAAAATAAATAAATAAATAAAAATATTAAACAAAGTTTGGAGATGATATAACAGTTTTGCAAGTGGAGGTGTAAATCCATGGAATTCCAGCCATCTTTTAGAATCCTGATTCAAAAAACCCGTACGTAGAAATGAAAAGAAAATTGGATACATTGACAAATTAAGGTACCTTGATGGACCGGACGTAGTGGGTACATAGAAGAGGCCCGCCATTGATTGGTGCTATGGTGACGATGATGACCGAGCAGTAGTGGACGGGAAAAGCAGAGACCGAAGCAGGAGAAAATGCAATGTACAATGACAGTGGCAGTGAAACAATTGGCTGCAATGATGACGACAAAGGCGAGAAAAAGTTGGATGCCGACGAAAAAAGAGCAGAGGCCTTAAGGTTTCAGTAGACATAAAAAGGGTATTGGGCATGACTTCTTGGAAGCTCTCTTTTTCTCATCAACCTTTTGAAAGATCTTCTATTTCCTTTCCAATGCGGAGAAGGTGAAACGTGAAATTACACGAGTAAATGCATGGTTGTTAGAGTTACTGGTCACATAAGAGAAGAATGTGGACAGTCACTTGTCACGGTCAAAATTATAAAATCTGGTCAAAATTAAATCGAAATGTACCAGCTGATTTCTCAATTGAAACCAGTTGGCTCCATATAAAAGAACTAGCAAATCATGCCCACGCTTAACACAGAGGATATAATTAATTGTATTAAATACTTCTTCATAAATAAAGATAATGAATTTTTATCTATTATACCAAGATTATAATGAAAGATAGAAAAAATAGAGAATCAATGAACTAAACAGTTAGATATGAAAAAAAAAAGATTTAAAAAATAAGAAAACAATTCGTCAAATTATAGTAAAAATTCGAAAACTATAAAGAAAAGTTAAAAATAAAGACAGAAGGAAAAAAAAGCACTAATACCTAATATTAGATTTGGGCAGTTGGCCTTCATATCAAAGGTCTTATGAGACCTAAAAGTTAACTAACAAACCAAGAGTCTAAATCTTGTCTAAATCTTTCTAAAAGTCTAAACAATTTGAAATTCCTTAAATATCTCACTAAATTCAAAATCAATTGAGATGGGAAAGAGCATGAATCTCCCAAAAGCCTAAATAACCTACAATCTCTATAATCTCTCTCTCAAATCAAGATCAAGTCAAAATTAAAATCTCTATTTTTGTAAATTGGAGTGTAATTTAGAAATTGAATCCTATCCCTTTCATTTATATAAATTAACTGACAACGTTGGAATATAATGGACTATTGGTTCAACAAAGAAAGGAATAGGTAGATTTGGCCAGATTGCGAGCTTGTTTCTCCCGGCTTGGGGGGCTCGGGATGTGGATGTTTTTTATGGGATTGTCTTTCGTATATTTGTTATCCTTTTATTCCGCATGTGGACTAGTGGGGTTTTTTTTTTTTTTTTGGGCCCAGGATGTTGGTTATAGATGGGGTATGCCCCATTGGGTGTAATCAATAATGGTGACCCTTTTCTATTTTTTAATTTTCATGAGAGTAGAAAGATTGCCTTATCTTTGAAAAAATGATTTCAAAGAGAAAATATTATTAATTAAAAACTTGAAGTCTTTGAAAGATTTACATTACTACACTTTATTTATATAAAAATTTGATCTAGATAAAGTATGCTTCGGTCCCACATCGCCTGGTAATGTTAGATGGATCCATACAAGGACGTGTGGCCTTAAGGGGGGTAGATTTGCAATACCCCATCCCACATCGTTTATGAGTAAAATATGAGTCTCCTATATAATGAACTAGATATGTTACTACTAGTAACTTGGGCTTAAGCATTTTAGGCAATGTGACAAGCTTACCAAGTTACTGGGCCAGTGGGCTACTCGGGTCGTTACAAATGGTATTAGAGCCTATAGCCAGCCGGAAATGTGGGACCCCCAATCCCACTGGGAAAGCCCTTAAGGCAAGATCTGGACAAAGCCAGGGTGCCTGAGCCTATGAGTCAGGATAGGAAAATCCGTAGGAGATGCTTTGGTCCCACATTGCCTGGTGAGTAGTCTCATCAATTGGAGAGAGAGAGAAATGGAGCTAATAAAATACCCATTATATGAGAGAATTAATATTATATAACATGCATCTTCCTCATTTTAAAACAATTTCCATGGAAGAACATGCAATCAAGCCTATCCTTCAGAAACCGAATGAGCTTAAATTCCCGTCATAGAAGGGAGAGAAAAAAGAAATTGAGAGAGAGAGAGAGAGAGAGAGAGAGATGGACATTGAACCATGGAAGAGAGAGCAAAACCATTACATATGTGAAGAAATGTGGGAGAGCAATAGAGGAGTCATTGAGTGCAATAGAGAGAAGTTACTATAACCATATGATCAAAATAACTTGAGTGGTCTAAATTAAGATGCAATTGTCAATTGAAACGATTATAAAATTCATAAGATTGAATATTTATAAAATAAAACCAAATTCTTTTTTTAAAAAAATTGATAATATAGCAATGTTCCCATAAGTCCACGCGAAGTCTAAAATATGAAACCAATAGAGGTAGTCTATAGTCCTGGAACAAAAAACTTCTGCGTTCAACCAGATAATTCAAGGGTAGCTCGACCATTGAGCCAGAAAAGCCTTCGTTTTAGGCCCCCCAAAAAATAAGTCCCCCAAAAAAGTAAATTCCATTTTTTTTCAATCCAACAAAATAAGGCTTCGAAAAAGTAATTGCAGCAACTTAAGGCCTTACAAAAATAATTGAAGCAACTACCAAAGTTTTACATTTCAAAAAAAAAAACATGTGTTATCTTTTTCATATTTCAAAAAAAGAATTAAAGACCATTTTTCAATTGAGAAAAAATTGCCATTAAAAAAAACCCTAAAATTTGAACAAGCAAGAAATCATTTTTTATTTTGAAAATCTTTCAGTTTGTACATTTTTCCCTCTATATATATGCTGCTTGAAATCTTTAGAAGAAAACTTCAAATATAAACTTTTTTTTTTCATATTGAAGAAGTTGCATCAAATTCAAAAGCAATCTACATCTATAATCTTTGTGGTCAACATTAATAAATCACTAAATTAGCTTTTATATAGCTATGCTTTTTAAAAAGAGATTAATTACAAGCTCATATTATATGTTTGTTATAGCTAGTATTCATTTTATTTGTAAATATTATTAGTTATAATTTATAAATATTAAATATGTCTACTAGAAAAATATTGATAATACTTGTAATTGTTGTTTTTCTAGAAAAAAAACTTTTTAGAATTAAAATTAATAAAATCCTAATTTAGATCAACAATGTCACAAAAAATATTAAATAGATTAGCCATACTATTAATTGAAAAGATATATTAGCAAAATTTGAATATAAAAACTTAAATAGTAATATTGCATTACAAAAAATAAAAAATAAATTTTAAATAAAATATTATAATAATTTTAAAAATAAAAAAACCCTATAGGCCATAAATTGTCTTGAGCCGGCCTTGCCAGATATGATAATAGGAACATCAACAATCTTAAATCCAAAACATTGAGAGTTCACTTCAGCCTCATACGGTGATGGTGACTTATTTCAGATGACAGAAGGAAGGAATCAACGCCAGACTGGTAAAAGAGGTTCAAAGATTCCACATAGCCCTTGCCCACTGTTAAGAATGTCCACATAGTCATTGATTAGAATATAGTTGATTAGGCTTTTGGGAGAAAAGGTTAAGACCTGTCTCGTTATTTTCATGCAATCCACTTTGCATTAATGATAACGTTAATTCACCCACTCCGCTGATTAAAAAATTGATCATGATACAATAAAATTTATAATAACAAAAATAAATAAAATAACTAAATTGTTGGTGTTTGCGAGAGAGGTTTCTTCAACTTTTTATTTGTTGGTGTTTGCAAGAGAGGTCTCTTCAACTTGGTATTGTCTTAGGACATAAGCTGCATAGTGCTTTCTGTAGTGTTGAGTACTACTGTAGACATTGTAAGTATTTTTGTGTTGGCAAATTCATGGGTTGGACAAAACTTGAGTCCATTAGTGTTGTATTTTACATATCTTTAAATATGGATAATGGTTTGAGTTGCCGGATGTACTGAAGTGAAGAGAAGAAAAAGCGACAAATTGAAGTGATTTTCTACAAACAACATAGATTTAAAAAGTCATATTTCACAAATTGAGCGTCAAATGTAGGTATGTGACCTATTGTTAGAAAGCTCGTTTCGAGAGGATTCCATAGAGCCAAGCTCGCCTTAATTGGAGCTAAAACAAGAAAGTTATAGCCTCCGAAAATTTGCAGGAAAATGTTGAAATTTTCACCCCAGCAGAACCTTAATCCAACCGATTGAGCTATTTATCTGACCGATCGGGCAAGTACAGAAAGTGCACCGACTTGCGATTTTTTAGCCTGAATTAAAAAGGAAACTTTTCTATTTGATGCTAACTCCTTTCCTGATCGCATTATACTTATGAGGCAAAAATTTGAAACTATAAAAGGGGGTTTTCTCTCAACCCTAAGGGTGGAACACAAATCTCAATATTCTAAGAAGAAGATTGCTTGTTGGAGATCACCTTCTCTACAGTTCTTTCATTGGAGAGTTAAAGGGCTGAAGTTCTGCTGTAGAGATCTTTGTCTTCTACTTCTCTGAGTGTAGAAGATTGCTTTGCGGAGTCAAGTACAACATCTAGAAGGCGTCTAGGTGTTTTGGATCCATCACAGAGAACGGCAAAGGATCGTTGCAACGAAGAGCAGTGGAAGGGAATCACAAGGTCTTTAAATTGAGGAGCAACTAGATAAGGGTTGTGAGTATTCTCTTGTAACTATAGTATTATTCATAGTGCTTGATTCTTGATCGTGGTTTTTTCCTAGTTTGGGTTTCCACGTAAAATTTGTGTCTTCTTGTGGTGTGTGCTTGTGGTTTGATTTATTTTCGCTGCGTGGTTGATTGTTTGCATATATAATATTGAGATAGATTGAATTAAACCATTCTAAAAGATCTCTCCCCCAAAAACCTTCAAACACTACTAAACAAAAGTCAACAATATACAAAGATTACTGCCTGAAACCCCTCAAACACCAAAAGCCAGCAACATCTTCTAAACAGAGCGCCTTACACAGTTACATTAGTCATACAATAATGGCTCCACAGATACACAACATGATTAGCTAAAATAAGCCAGAGAAAGAATCACAACAAAATAAATCAAATTTAAATAAATATAAAACCAAAGAAAAAGGAATATATCTCCAATAACTCTAATGCAAATCATTAGAAAAGAATACCACCAAGTCAACATTAAAGGTAGTGGTAAAAGCAAAAAGGTTGCACAGGTAAGTCACAAAAGCTACCATCAGATTGTTTCTTCAAAACTTTAGAACCATGTAATTGTAAATCCTATGCAAATTGATTTTTTTGATTCTGTATCAATTAGACTATACTACAACCAAATCATAAGATTAATAGACATGGTATTATTAGATTAGTACAGCAGGCGGTGCTTCTTCAGAAATGGACGCTACTCCTCCACTCTTTTATTTGATTCTACAATCTTAAATAAGATATAAATTGGCTTAAACCGGACCACTATTTATGTAATTTATTTGATTAGGTGCATTTCTTGGTTCCTAGACTTGGAACTCACTCCTAGACATGATTATGATTAAATAGGTATTGCAAAGATCATTATTGTAACTAACATACAAATTAATGAATCATGCCTCAGAGAAATATCAACTAAAATGAAAAAAATTGAACTCAAGGGTAATCATACGAGGAAGCAAATTTACTTCAATAAGATGTGCAATATCATTCAAAGGTAGATAATCAGAATATATCCCGAACATATATAGGAACAAAAACGAAAATATCAAAGTAATCGAATCCAGTACTGAATGAATGGCGTAAAGCTTAAAGTTAAACAAAAATCGACAAACAGATCTCGTAAAAGTTTAAAACGGAGGATTAAGAAGAATAGTAACAAAAAAAAAAAGTAGCAGAATCTACAGGTGGCAGGCAGGGTTGTTGGCTTGTTTCAAGTGTTTTCACTTCAGTTTAGGGCCTATGAATCAAGGAACGAGATTCGTATTGATCTTTTTCCTTTAATGTATGGAGTCAAATTTTGGTGGTTTATCATGCGTAGTTGTCATCATACAATCAATTTGGCTTCTGGCTAATCCACCTTAATCTCACAAAATTCATGAAGAGGTTTTCTCTCCTCATCAAATGGTTCTCCAATTTTACACTAGGTATCTTCCCTTATTAGAGGACTAGGGGTCGCAACCATAGGGTCGCTAGGTTTAAAAAAAAAAACAAAATAGAGACGTGCACATATTAAGACCTCTCAAGTTTTCTCCATCATAGAAATAGAAATGGTACATGTCAGATGAGGTAATGATGATGTGATGAGGCACGCATAAATGAAAACACTAAACCCATTCGGAGTGGGCCCCACGAGTCCACTAGCTCATATCCTTCGACATGTGAAACTTTAAATGTTTGCAATTAATTTCACGTTACCTAAAATACTCTAAAAACAAGATTAGTTCCTTTCTTCCAAAAAAAGAAAACAGAGAAACTGGATTAGATCTTATTCTAGAAAGGCCTTCTTATCCAAGGAAACAATGAATTAAACCTCCCCATTTAAAGACTTGTCTTCAATTTTTTTAAAGCAAGTTTAGGTATTTTTCAATTTTTCCCTTTTTTTTAATGGGTGAGTAACTAAGAAAAAATTTGATTTTGAATAGCAGACCTCTTTAAGATATGTGGTTAAATATAAAAAAAATAAATGACAATCCCCTTATATCTAAGGCTATAAATATCTTAATAAGTAAGATTACAAATTGCGGGATAAGATAAAACTAATATTCTTATGTAGAAAGCAATCAAGTACATGAGATTATGAGTTGAGAAGAACAAACACTCCAAATCATCTAATCTATAACCACTACTTTATTTGGAAAAAAATTCATAAAAATGAATTAGATAAAAAAAAATCAAGATATCATGACCAAGAACATAAATAACAACAATCTACAAATATTTAAGAAAACCAATTGAAATTTGACACATATGAATAAATCCAAAATAATATTTGAACCCAAAAAAAAAAATTCAACCGTCATAATTCATAAAACAAATTAAAAATCGTAATTTCAAACAAAGTATAAAGCAGGACCTAAATCAGTAGCCAAGCATTCTATTAAGATGGGGCTTATTTACTTTAACTAGCCCATTCATAGACCAACAATTCAATTGCTATAGTAGTCTAAAGGTATTTTTCCCCGTCTCTAATCATCTTCTTGCCAATGTGTGGAAAAAGAACCCATTAAACCAAAATGAAATTGTGAATTGTGAAAAAGGTTCTGAGCCTAAATAAATAAATGGTCGATTTAGGCCAAAAAAATAAAAGACCCAAAATATGAACATTTAGTCATAACCCAATGATCACAGCATGTGGATCAGAGAATCCATACTAATTTAATGAAAATGAGTTTGCCCATCTGTGTGGGACCCATTGGATGAAAGATCCTAGCCATTCTATCAATCTGCATTCATATAGCACCCACTAAATCTAACCTATACACCCATCAAGTGGGCCCCATTCCATGGACAGGTAATATTTAGTGGGTCACATAAGATGGCATGATTAGTATATTGAAGATTTTGCGATGCTGCAGAACAAATTCTGATTTTGCGATGCTGCAGAACAAATTCTGATTTTGCTTGTGTATAAATTTTTGCAGTTTGGTCTGGAACTGATTGCTTCTCTTAATAGAAAGAAGAAAAAGACTTATTGCTGAACTAATTTTCCTTTGCTCCAAAAAGTGAACTTCTTCACAAATGAGACGGTTAGAAACACCTGTCAACACCCACGTATCATTAAACGGAAACCATTTACGTCTATCAAGATGATCGTGGTCCCACATCTGGCTACATAAATCAGGACCTATCTTTAAAAGAGGCCAAGCACCATGTGCATTTTTATTTTTAACTTTTGGGTAGAAATGTGCACATTAGGGTTTCTAAACCTGGGCAGGGTTTTTTCTAATATATTGGAAGTTGTTGTGCTCATCACTTTTGGGCTGGGACTTGGGAGGTGAGTAGGTGACTGGGCACTTTGGGCTGAGACTTTGGAGGTGAGTAGGTGACTGGGCACCGTCTTACTTCTTCTTCCAAATTCGTAGAGCCCTGCATATAAATTAAAAGACGACTCAGTAGTAGCAAGTCAAACAGCAGGACTGCAGAACCACTGTCGAGCAGAAGGCCAAACAGAGCACCACACCCATATGCAGGAATAGCAAGGCAGCAACCAATCCAGCTATTACCACAAGAACATATATTTTGAGCTTGGAAACAAAATTACAAATCTTGGTGATTAGATATTAAGATGTATGTTTTTCTTTTAAGTGGTTTTTAGGGTAGATTTTGCAATTAATTGTTGCTCATGAGACTTTTGATATTTTACTTGGGAGGGTAGAGGTAAAGTTCATCAAATAGATGTGTTAAAGATTTCAGCATTATCTGGATAATACTGTTTGTTATTGGCTGGGTTGGTTTGTTACTGTTTGTTGCAGGACTTGTGGGCTACCCTACCTTACAAAATTATGGAGAAAATGAAGATGGACTGAAAAAATATTTTTCTTAATTTGGGGGTATTTAGCGTCTATAATCTAAATTTTTATACGGGCACATGGGTAATTCGGAAACTCTTAATTGAACTGAACCTAAAAAAATGGTTGATCCAGACAAACTAAGACAATGGTTGTTAACATCATTGTAGGTAACGTAAGTCAAAACAACGATATCCCAACTAATGTGGAGTAGCATATCCATGATCTTACAATTTCCAAATGCACAAGAGAGCAGATAACCATCCATCATGCCAAGTAAAAAAAAAAAAAAAAGGAACTACAAAATTGCAACCTGGGTACCACTAAAAATGCCATTAATACATTCCTGTATCATAGGTTCCTCATACTTTAAAGGCAAATCATTAGTACATATTACATAAACAACCAAATTTCAGTCTTCTTTCAAGGAAAATAAAAAGAAAAGGTATACACCTTTAATCCAGCGGTGGTTTTCATGATTATGATTAGAGTAGTAAACCCTTCAAACATTTAAACAGACGAAAAGTTTATAGTATTTTGGACCATTTAGAAAGAAAGACATGAGAGAATCTTCAATTTTATGATGGCATCTTTTGAAGGCATTCCATCGGCTGTGATTTTGTTGCGGCCATGCGTTGAACTCATAACCCGATGATATCAAAAACAGCAGTGATTCTGAGAATTAGCAAATGGGCAGTGGTTTGTAATAAGGTGGACTATGTGCGTTCGGATAACATTCTTCATAATTGGGAGACATGAATGGTCATAATCACCAGATCCTCTTTCCATCTACATAGTTCTTCCATGAAGGAAGGGAAAACCATAATAGCATTTCTCAAAGTAGGATAAAGCAAAAATAATTCTTTCCACCACCAGGCCTTTTTATTTTTTAAAATCCTTACTCTGTGAATTATTCAACTTGAAGGAAAGTGGCATCAGTTGGTTTCTCATTTTTGCTTAATGTGGTTATGGTCTAATTAAATAGTTCATTGACCCTCCTATGGTTTATCATCTTGAACTAAATATGAGGCATATTAACCTTCTGTGTGAATAACAGAGTTTGGAACATCCATCCATTGATGGGTGGCTGATATAAAATGCTTTTGTTCTTTTAGGATTACATAGGTCATGTTGAAATGTTATTTGAATGGAAATCTTTTCCCATAAAGATAGTATAACCAGGGGTGGCTCGACCATTGGACCAGAAAAGCCTTTGCTTTAGGCCCCTCAAAAAATAAGGCCCCCAAAAAAATAAATTCCATCTTTTTTTTTCAATTCAAAAAAATAAGACCTCAAAAAAGTAATTGTAGCAACTTAAGGCCTCATAAAAGTAATTAAAGCAATTACCATATTTTTACATTTAAGAAAAATAAGTGTTATCTTTTCATATTTTCAAAAAAGAATTAGAGACCATTTTCACATTTTGAAAATGTTGCCATTAAAAAAAACCCTAAAATCACAATAATTAAGAAATCATTTTCTATTTTGAAAATCCTTTAGTTTGTACATTTTTTTTCTATATCTATGCTGCTTGAAATCCTTAGAAGACAATTTCAAATATAATCTTTTTTTTTTATATTGAAGAAGCTATATCAAATTCAAAAGTAATCAACATCTATAATCTTTTTGGCCAACACTGATAAATCATTAAATTAGCTTTTATGGTTCTATGCTTTTAAAAAAAATTAATTACAAGCTCATATTATATGTTTATATAGTTAGTGTTTGTTTTATTTGTAAATATTATTAGTTATAATTTATAAATATTAAATATATCTACTAGAAAAATATTGACAATAACCGTTGCTTTTATAGAAAAAGCTTTTTAAAGTTAAAATTAATAAATCTTAATTTAGATCAACAATGTCACAAAAGAGATTAAGTAGATTAGCCACACTATTAATTGAAAAAGATATGTTAAGAAATTTGAATATAAAAACTTAAATAGTAATATTACATTACAAAATTTTAAATAAAATATTATAATAATATTAAAAATAAAAAATACCTCATTTAGGATTGTCGCTTTAGGCCTAAAATTTTCTTGAGCCGACCCTGAGTATAACAGTAGAACTTGTAGGCAAACCCATCTCGTATGCTTCATGATCTACACCATTAAGTTCGGTCATAAATATAAAGAGACTGCATATATAATATGGATATTGGATAGATAGAAATACTTTTTTATATTATATTATATATATGTATATATATACATACACTAAAAAATATGCATATAACAGTCACACGTAGAAAAACTAAAATAGAGGGGATACGAAGGAAATCTCATACATGCTCATCACAAAATGCCCTAAAAAACACCTACACACATGCTTAGTTCATTTTATCTCTATTTAATTATTTGAGTGCACAAAAAATAAGCATTACATGGCTGCTTTCAGTCCTTTCTAATTTTATTGCCTTTAATTTAGATTTTCATATTATTTTTATGCATTCTTGCTGGTGCAAAAGGGGTGTAGTACTTTTGTTGTTAATAATACACTTTTTCCTCTATTGAGTGGCTTAGGATATTGATTAATTTATAATGATAGTTTGTATGTGTATGGAACTTCAAGGACTTGATGTGATCCAAATATCATTTTTATTAGTTAATTATAACCTCAATTTTTAAAGTGTAAACTAATAGTGATTTTTTAAGTGCATTTAGTTTACTGTTAGCTAAAATCCAACAACAATGCTTAATAGTCATATCAGTGTTAAATTGAGAATAATTCCAATTTATAAAAAGTAGGTGAATATAAATATTTTAAAACTTTTAAAAAATAAGGCTCACGAAATTATCTGGTATGTGAAAATTATTATTAGTAGTGTACATAGAACAGGCTTTTTAATTGTTTTTTTATTTAACAAAATAAATAAAGTTATATGTCTAGAGCCTAAGTCATAGAAGCACGTATATTTTTGTTCGATAAAAGAAAGTTTTTAGAGCAAGTTCTATCCTCCAAATGTTTTCTAAGTGATTTCTTTGCAATAAAGGCTAAATAAAATAATGATCCATCGACACTCGACACTCTAAAGGCTCTGGCTAGCCTAAGTCCGGGCCTACATATATTGAGGATAGGGCTAGGACAACTAGCGCCTTCGCCCGGCATGGCCCTTTGACACCCCTATCCTTGGGTGATGGAAATTGACTGCCCAAGTTCGAACCTTGGGCAATTAAGTAAGAATTAACGCCTCCTTCAACCAGGATAAACGGCCGTTCTTCTCTTGTCATCAACTTAATGCTCACTAGTGTTGGAAGACTAATAACTTGGTTGAAGAATTAGCTCATGGTTTAAGAACATAGTTGAACACGAGTTGTATGGCTGATTTGCAAAGGTTTTACAATGGTCATTGCGCTTTTAAATCATGGTTCAACTTCCTATAAATAAAATAAAATTATTATGGAACTTCATTAAAAGGGAACCCAACATTATACAATTTCAACGGTGTGCATGTGATGGACTAGAACCAACACTCATGGTTCACAACGTCAGTTTGGGGATCATGCATCACCCATGAGGATTCTGTCATCCCTATTCTAGTTTGGAAGATGACGGGTCACCCATGAGAATCCAGCCATCCTTAGAAACCTTGTATAGTTTCATTGATTTATGGACCGTCCCCACCACTGTGGATGTGCTGCCATGATGCACCAAAAGTGCTCTCCACCTTGTTTTCTTGTACACAATAATCCTGATCAAGTCTTAGGGAATTTGCATAATTTAATTGTATAAATACAAGAGTGGGGCACAAAAATAAAATTCAGTCCTACCAGGCGATTAGTATTGGCCAAATTTTTAATCTAATTGGATTCAGGACACCAATGATTAGCATAGGTAGGGATGCAATTGAAAATTTGAATTTCCGATTATCAAAAGGATCCAACCATTAAAAAAATAGAGTTTCAAACTTATTTTAAGTTCCAACTCCTAAACAGGTCCTAGTCTGCAATCTCTACCTTGGGTGGATGGTTTAAACCTTTGTTTTAAATTATTAGGTCATAGGTTTGAGATGTGGCACCAATGAGGGTCAGGGTTCTAGGTCCAAGACTTATTTTTTATTTCAATTGTCAGACAGGACTGGCTCCATGAAGATTCCAAGCCCTAGATTCAAGACCCTGCTCATGCACTTGCTTTTTTAAGACAAGGTTCTTCAGTTGGTATAGGTTAATGTCATAAAATTTCATGGAACAACCAATATATTAGTTCTATAGATCTCAACTTTTATCGGTTGTAGATGGTAGACTTCATGTACTGATAAAGAGTAAGAAATTGGTTTGGGGATTAGACATGGTCCTCTTATTAGAACCTAGTCCAGAACTAGAAAAACAAGTTAGAAGCCGAAAAAATAAGTGGCCCATTCATGTTCAAAAAATTTAGAAAAAAAAGATAAAAAAGATGATTAGTCATAATCCAATGATCACAGTATCGGCCACATCATAACATTCACATGGGTTTGCCCATCTGTGTGGGATCCATTGGATGAAAGATCCTAGCCTCTATCAACCTGCATCACTTAGCACCCACTAAATCTAACCTATCCACCCATCAAATGGTCCCCATGCGTGGATAGGTAAGATCTAGTGGGTCACATTAAATGGCATGATAAGTAAACCGAAGATTTTGTGATGCTTTACTGCTTCCCTTTTATCATTAATTTTAACCATTACAAAAAAGGATTTTGTGATGCTGCAGAAAAAATTCTGACTTTCCTTGTGTACAAATTTTTGTAGTTTGATCTGGAATTGATGCTTCTTAAGTCCTAAAAGAAATAATAAAAACACTTTTGAACTAATTTTCCTCTTCTCCAAAAAGTAAACCTCTTCACAGGTGAGTCGATTAGAAAAACCTCACAACACCCGCGTGGCATTAAATAAAACCCATTTACATCCATCAAGATGATCGTGGTCTTACATCTAGCCACACAGATCAGGACCTATCTTTAAAAAAGGTCATGCACTGTGTGAAAGCTGTTGTGCTGATCACTTTTGGCTGAGGTGACTGGGGTCTGCAGAACCACTGGACAAGCACAAGGCCATTTACAGAGCACCACACTCATGTAGAAACAACAATGCAACAATCAATCCAGTTGTTACCACATATATTTAGAACTTGGAAACAAAAATTACAAATCTTGATGATAAGATGTAGTATTTCTTGTAACTCTAAGTGGTTTTTAGGTTAGATTTTGTAATTGATTGTTGCTCAAGGTATTTTTATATTTACATTGCGAAGGTGAAGGTAAAGTCGTTAAATAAATGTGTTAAGATTCAGCACTATTTGGATGGTTTTTACTCTTTGTTGCAAGGCATTGTCTGGGTTTGTCAGGATCAACTACTACTTTTTTAGGCTTGGGTCAATCAAGAATTTCCAAATTACCCATGTGCCCATAGGAAACTTTACATTATAAAGGATAAATATGCCCAAATTAAGAAACACAGTTTTACAATCCATCTCCATTTTCTACAGAAATTTGTGAGGTACCTGACATGTTAAGGAAGCCCACACAATCACACTAGATAAAGCATGAGTTCCTCAGCTGCTCGATTGATTCAAGTCTTGGGCTAGGTCTAGTTTTCAGATTGGGCCAGACCTAACCAACAGTCTAGGCCCAATCAAGCAGCAGGTGCAGGCTAGGTCGAGTCAGGTTTGACCCATCTGCATAGTAGAGCCCGCATAGCAGTGCAGTGCTGATGTCATCAAGGTGACGCTAGCATTATATCAGCAGGTACGGTCCAAGGCAATTTGACCATGGTTCGAGGCTAAGAAGTATTTTTGTAATATATTGATCATCCACTGTTTGATTGGAGATTTATTCGTGCCTACAAATTTATTTAGAGTAGATTTATGCAGTGGAAGAGGAAGATTAGCTATTTAAGGATTAAGAAGGAAGTTTGACCAATCGGACCAAAAAAACTTATTTAGAGAAATTTATCTCCTACATGGTTTGATCAGCCTGGCACAACCATCAAATTCACATCATATGAGTTGTTTGCTACAGTTAAAATGAAAGAGTTATTTACGGACATGAAAGTGCAGTTTAAATTGTCCAAACAGAAAACTTCATTAAACAGAGACAAGGAAGCGCAATTTAAAGAGTTTTCATATCATCTCATATCATGTATATGCACAATTGGAATACTGGTATAGCCACCGGAATCTCCATATTGGGTGAAAAATAACCCGACTCTATTTAACTACTAACGTCCCCAAGAAACAAATCACGCATACCTCGAGAATCATTACAGAGTAAACCTGTGCTCGTTGATAAGATAATGTACAATGCTACTATCCCTATCTCTCCCCCGTCACTCTCTCTCTCTCTCTCTCTCTCTCTCTTTCGCTGTCTCCATCTTTCCCTCTCCCTGTCTCTATCCCCCATCTCTCTTGAGTCCGCCATCTCTCCCCCATCTCTCTCCCTCTCCCTCTCTCTCTCTCTCTCTCTCTCTCTCCCCCTTATCCTTCTTTTCCTTTCTCCATCTCTCCCTTGCTCTCTCCTTCTCTCTCCCCTATCCTTCTCTTCCTTTCTCCATCTCTCCCTGTCCCTACTCTCATAGCCTGGCCCGAGAGGAAGTTCAGAGAATTTTTTTTTTTTGTTCTGAAGTGCCCTCTCCTTTTCTTGATTTCCAAAGTAGCAATTTATCCCCTAAAAAAAATAAAATAAGAGATAGAGACATAAAAGTAAATGAACCACCAAAGTGGGCATTGCCTATTGAAAGTACGTTTGAGAAGTGCAGCCCGGATACCCCTCTTTTATGTATATATATATATATATATTCATCAAATTTGTTAATGCTAATAAAGATGGCCTCATCACAGGATTATGCATGTATAAAAAACATGATTATTTATGTGTTTCACAAATTAGAACCTGTTTTGTCAAACATAGGTGTATGATATAGTGTATTTCAATCCAAAGGATTAAAATTGTGAAACATATATTTTGAACAATAGAAAGGCACTCCAAATAAAAGTATAAATGTTTTTTTTGAAAAAGTTTTCTTTTATATTTTATTACAACAGGATAATTATAGGTCAACCCCATATTCATGAATTTGGCTTTGATCTAAGCTTCATTATAATAAAATTTTATTTTTATTTAGATCGAGTAACTCAAATCAAATACTTCCAAATAATTAAACATATCTAACCTCTCAACTTTTACAAGCCTAATTTTTTTTAAACATTAAACCTATTTTTTTTCAATTGTATAATTCAAATTAAATACAGTTGTTGGTTAGTTGGCATAAGGCATTGATTTGCTCCTTACATCATGTGTTTGATAACACCCAAATTAATTTTGTGTATATGTGTTTAAGGAAGTGCGGGTGCTGCGAGTTTAGTCCTGTTGGATCAAATACTATGAACATACCCTTTGTTAGTGTCATTGTAAGAGTGTGTTGTCAATTACGTGACCAAAGTGTAGTTCGGTTCTAGAACAACCTAGTTCACCTCGGAAGTTCATTGAAGATCAAGCCAAGTTCAAAGAAGTTCAAGCAAGTTCAAGACCATTCAAGAAAGACCTATCAATGAAGACTAAGTAAAGAAGTTCAAGATCATTCAAGAAGATCCTCTGTGAATGCCAAGGGATAAGGTAACTGTGACCCCTAGTGTCCATAGAAATAAAATAGGAAATTAGGGTTTTCAAACACCCAGTTTTTGTTCTACGGCTTGGACCACGGCTAAGCCGTAGATCCTACGGCTCACTCTCCAGAGAGTATATTTTGAAGCTTTTTGTTCTACGGCTGACCCTACGGCTGCACCGAAAAATGTTACGGCTAAGCCGTAGTATGTTTCACGGCTAAGCCGTAGTATGTTTCACGGCTAAGCCGTAAAATCTACGGGCCACAATCCAGAGAGTGCATTTGGCCATATAATGCCTATGGTTGACCTTGCGGCCAAGCCGAAAGGCCTTCACGGCTAAGCCGTAATGTAATTCACGGCTAAGCCGTAAAGATTACGAGCCACTCTCCAGAGAGCAGTTTCTGGGAAATTTCAACTTACGGCTGACCCATGGCTAGGCCGAAAGGTGCTCACGGCTAAGCCGTATAAGGATTTACGGCTAAGCCGTAAGCTTAACCGTAAGAAGGAATTTTTGTTGAATCTGGTCAAACTAGCCGTTGGATGTTGTCAGAACTTACGGTTAAGCCGTAGACCATTCTATTCTTAGCCGTAGATCTGTCCGTTGGAGCTTATCTGTATTTAAAGAGGACCTCTCCCTTGCTCCAACCACTGAATTTATTGCTGTGAAAATCACTAGTATAGCTGAGCCTTTGCACCTCCATTAAAATCATCTTCAAAGCTCCCACAACCACCTACTCTCCAACACCAAAAAGTGCCATTATTGTTACAAGAAGAGTAGTTGGTGAGTTAGGAAAGGCTCCATTAAATTTGAGAGAATACCTTAGCCTTCCAAACCCTCTTAAAACCTCTTCCCTTGGCTGAGCACTCATCTGAAGATCTTCATCACCAAGGAGCAAGAACAAGAGGCCAAAGCTTGGAGGTAGTCTTTCAAGCATCAAGAGCACCACTCAAAACCAAGGTATACAATTCCTTGTTTAGATGTCTCTTAATATTTCAATTATCATTGCTGTATTTGGTGGAAGACAAACCACCGCATCAAAAATTGTTGTAGTTGGTGGACTAGATCAAGGATCAACCACCTGATCAAAAACCTCATTTGGTAAAAGACAAACCACCGAATCAAAAACTGTTGCAAGAGGTGTATGTTATGTAAGTACCTCTTATTTAATGGAACCAAGAGAGATTGCTCTTGAGAGTGGATGTAGGTCTAGGACCGAACCACTATAAATCACTGTGTTTATTGCTTGTTGTTGTGTGTGGATGTTGCCTTGCATTTTTGACACTTGAGTTGATCATCATTTCTAAGCTACATCTCTGTTACTCTAATTGCATTACTACACACTGTAAACACTCACAACTCTGAATATCTTTCTTTATCTTCTTGGGGACTCTCAATTTTAATTAATCTTTTAGATTGGACACTAATAAAACCCAATTCTTGAAAAGAAATTTTTAATAGTCCTATTCACCCCCCCCCCTCTAGGATTTGGTGAGATCTAGTTATTGCACTTTCACCCTCATTAATACAAACAAATAAAGAAATAAAATAGTTCAAAATATTAGACATAAATTTAATTCCCTTAAGAAATAAAATGGGTCAAAATACTCTCCATCGAAGAGGTACATTAAAGGGAAAATACTTAAAAGAAAACAACCAACGGTACTAGACGGGTTGCGGTCACCAACTAAAGGGGTCATGTGCATGAATGCAACTAAAGAGGGTCACGCTCACAAATGCATTGAAGACTGTGCCCATAGATATCTCAAGTTGGCCATCAAGATAGTTCATAGACAGGGACCTTCTTCTTCAAAAGCGCCAGTGGGGAGTTTTTTTTTCTTTTTATCTTTGGAAAAAAGGTGAGGATTAAAGAACTGGCTTTTGGAACTGTGTAGTCAAAATTCATGTTCGGTTCTGCCAGAAAAAGAGTCGAAACCTTGTAATTCCTCAGAAAATAAATTTCTATAGGGGGTTTGAAAATGTTTTTCCATTTAATTGGTTTTACATGGCATAGACACAAATGTTGAGACCTTATTTTATCAATATAGGGTTGACCCTTATCAAATAAGTTTCTATGTTTTGTATAATAGGTAAATCTAGCAACCTAGTTTTCCTTTACATAAGGACAAGTCATTTCGTTAATGGAAATAATAGTAAGAGTTTTGGCAGCATAGGTGGGAATAATAGTCAGAGTTGCTGCAAACATTAAATTTTCGCCCTCGGCCTCGGTCCACTCTGTTTGCAAAATATTGTCCCTTTGTATCAAACGTGATTGGCCAGTTTAATAATAAGGCTGTGACCAGATGTTTAGACATCGTCGAGGCCCATCCAAGAACTAAAAGAAATGCCCCAAATTCCTCCTATAAGGTGGACCTGCAAGGCTGCACCTGCCTCAGCTTGCCCATGACATCCCTAGAGATGCTTGCCAAGGACGGCAACCTAACACCGAAGGCCATCAAGCAAATGTAAGTCTCCTTTTTCATCAGTAACAAGAAATTCATTGAAAAAAATAACATCCAGTCCAGATGATTTTGTTCAAATAAAAGAGAACCAAGAGCAGAAGTAGAAATTTTACTTTAGGGAAGGCAACATAAACATATATTAAAAGAAGGGGAATTTTTTTTCGCAATATGTCATGCTGAGATGAACACGAGAATCGTGAAGATATTCGTAAAATAAAAAGATAAAAATATTAAATTCACAAAAATAAGTATAGAATAAGTAATTTAAATTAGTACTCATAAAGCTGATGATTTTTTAGTTGCATAGAAAATTCTCTAATTTTTCAAAATAAATTTTTCATGGTTTAGTGTGACACTTTTTCCAATGTTAAAATGATAATTACTACATCAAAATTGCGAAAAAAATGACTGCCCAAGACAGTCATTTTTCAGTCGAAGGGGCTATCGAAAGGTAAATTTTAAATAAAACGACTATCAAAGGTAGTCGTTTTATATAAATAACTTCCCTAGGCAATCGGTGCAAAACAACTATTGAAAATGTAAAAAAATTACTGTTCAATTAACGACTGCCTAGGGCAATCGTTTTATTTTTTAAGCTTTTTTTAAAAATATCTATAATTAATTTGTAATTTTATTATCTTTTACAAAACCTGTAATTTTAGAAACTGTAACCTTACATAAAAATTATAAGCATCTATATATCCATCTAATAAATAAGTCAAGCAACCTAAAAAGTCACCCATCTATTTAAAATTTACACTATTAAAGTAGTTATTGAAACAATAGAAAATTTACAAAAAAAAAAAGTCCACTCAAACACTTGAGAGTGCGTACTACAAAAAATCATACATAAATTGAACAAAGCTAAACACAGTTCTATACATGGGCCATGAAATGATGGAACCCAATGAGATTTTTCCAAAAATCAAATTTCCACCTAATAACTCAACATCAAATTTCAATTTTCATCTATAACAATGCTATAGCATCCATTTTCCTCTGTTGACATTCCCAATGCACGTCCATAGGCAACAATAATATCTTTTTCTAGAAGATGCAATAGCTTCCGTGAACATTGACTTGGCAGTGTATTTAGTTGGTTTGTATATACCTATTGATGCGTGGAATCATTTTGGGCCTACAAATAATATTTGAAATGCATTATGTTTGTATTTCATATAAAGTACAACAACTAGTAATTCAAAAGCAATGAACTAGAAGGGGGAGCCCAAAGAAGGGTGTGTAAGTGGAACAACCTGGTTCTTGCCAATGACAAGGATTCAAGATTTTTTTTTTTTTTTTTTTTGCCACCCGGTAGGACATCATTTTTCAGTTTAGATTAAAAAGAAGTGTTTTAACTAAGCAATTGGTTTCGCCTTGTGATTTAAAATGCACAGAACCAATTTAAATCCTGATTTGGGAAGATATGGAAATAAATTCATGAGTAAAGAAGAAAATTATGAACCCATGCTGGTTGAGAAGACAAAATCCCAAGAATGGTGTGTTACAAAACACAAAATTTTTTTTTTTCATAATAACATAAGTGTGGAACATCCAAACAGTTGTTTCTTGTCCGTTGTTCTATTAGTAATAATTAAAAAAAATGACAATATTACTAAACATATTAGCCATTTGTGGGGAGTATTCTTGTTAATGAATTCCCTTTTCTGTGATCATAAAACAACACTCGTACTTTGTGGCCTGTTAATTACAATGTCACAACCCGAGCCCAAGAGATTGGGGGTTAGTAAAAACCTAACCAGCGACACACGCACTCCCTTGCATATGCACTTAGACCCGGTCTAGATGGACACGCACAAGGGAAGACACACGTGCAAAACAAGTATGCGGAAGCTACAAAAATCAACATGAGACACGAGGCACACAAGAAATAAAGGAAATGATATCCAAAGGCTGACATAAAGGTCGGAACATAACAATGGGATCCAATCACAATGTAGAGAACATGGGTACAATCAATGATATAAAAGGAAAACGATATGCATGCGTGCAGAGAACAGTTGCGCTCTAATGGAGTAATAACACCCACTCCGCGAACCTGAAGAGACAGCTAGAGTCTCCCAAGCAAACTGACGACCGACAAGAACACGGTCGAGGGTACCTGAGCCTGCAACACCAAGGACAATCTGTGAATACAACGATTCAGCAAAATATAAACAGTAACAAGTTAACACGTGTGGTCTCTAATAGAATAAAAGACATAAATAATCATAACATGTCAATGTAGTAGACTAAGCAGTTGTGCATTCAAATTAACATATGCTCGGTGAATCAATGTGTACGTAACATAACAGATACATACTAGGTGGCTACTACGTACGCGAAATGCTCCCAAAAATAAGGGATCTTATAAACATGATGAGAACACCATGGGCCAGATGGGTCTCGGTTTCCTGGGGTCCGGATTCCCCAAGACGTGTCCTTCTGCAGTAAGGCAATACAAACTATACCAAAGTCACCCCGTCGGGATCCTAAGGCTGAGGCTCAGTAGTGCCGGACCATATCGAGTCAACCAATATAAGAACATGCATATCATAACGTGCATATCATAATGTGCGTATCATTACTTGCATAACAGAACATGTATCTTATCAGAACGTGACGTGCATGTCTTGTTAAGCATATATCAAACAGATGCAAGAGGTCGTACGAATGAAACAATCACGTATATCAAATCGAATAACCACATCATTGAACAGATCAAATGAACAATATAATAGGCCAAATCGAACATGCAAGACCGCTGTTCCACCCAGGATTAACCATGGACAGAGCTAGAAATATCCAATCGTGTGCCCCAGCGCAGAACGCGTATAAGAGGGCAAGAACCGAAGTAAATATGCCATGCAATCAGATTTTCTTGTAAGGATCACGAGCATTTACTAGCCAAGCCTATTCTAGTTATCCAGTGTTTCTAATCGTGCATGATGATGTAGTTTTAAGTTGTCCGATGCACTATTGTCTAGTGTTGCAGTGTATCTGGAATGTGCACCGAAGTCCCTTAAACCAACACTTATAGGAAGGTGCTAAAAACCGGATAACGTGCATGAATGATTCGCAGCCCTCGAGATCATTCATGTCATACAATCATATCATTGGGCAAGTTTAGGTGATCTACATTCTATCATGAAGGCCATATCAGTCTCTTCCTTACGCCTATCATTGTTATTCATATTTCAGGGGTGATACGGCTTAGCCGTAGGTGAACATACAGCTTAGCCGTAGGCATCTTACGGCATAGCCGTAATATGCACTGTGGCTCTACCGCGGTTCCCCTTACTGTTCATCCGCAATTACGGTTCACTCGTATTCTGATCTACGGCTTAGCCGTGGCTGGGCCGTAGAAGGTCTGTCAAGTTCTTACTTTCAGTTAATACAGAAGAAGGCACCCTGTAATGATCTACGGCTGGGTCACAGCTGAGTTACGGCTTAGCCGTATGACAATATACGGCTTAGCCGTGTCCTGACCGTAGAGGAAAACTGGGTTTTTCCCCCTCTGGACTTTAAGCCGAAGGTAACTTACGGCTTAGCCGTGGTATACATGGAAGCAGTTTCTGAACTGATTACAGAATCACTGAAACTATCCAAACTAACGAAATCACATGTAATAGAGGGAAATGATCACAAGATGGCTGTAAACATCATTCATAAGCAAGAGTACATGACTTAATCTTAATCAAACACATACCCACATGGTTTAGCCAAGTTATGCTTATACTTGCCTCAAATGAGTTCAAACACGATCTTGTTGTCCTTGGGCTCAATCACACTGCCAACAAGCTCTTAATCGCCATGCATGCAAAAGAAGAGAAAACGAGAAGCGTGAGTGCATGTAACAGGCAAGAACATGAAGAAGAAAGAGGAGAAGAAGACGATCAAGAACATGGAGCTTCCCTGAACTTACCAAAAGACACGAATCGAGAATCACGAGCATAAATTCCTCTTCCTAGCCTTGAACGAGAAGAAGGAAGAAGAAATAGAAGATAAGAAGAAGAAGACTCGAGAACGAGAGAGAGACAGAACAGTAAGAGAGAAGGAGAGGGTCGGTGGCTTATAAATATCAAGCCAATTTGCAAGAAAGTCTAATTGGTCCAATTAATTCCAGTTCGAGTCAATGGCGGGTCTAACGGAAACACGTGACATATTTGGCAACCGACGTAGTTACGGGAATCAACAAGCATAACGAAAGACACACGTCAATACCAAGATGATGCATGAATGACGACATCACACAAAATATGAAATTACAAAAAAGGGCTTATGTCTACCTGAACTAGGTCAAACTTAACCCAATTACCTATCCAGAACCTGAAACTAAACAAAAACAAGAACAAAACACAATTAGCAACTAAATCATCAGAACTTAGCAGCTAATCCAGATCAAATCGGGTCGGGGGTGTTACATACAATGAGCGAGCAAATGCTGGTACTAGAAAACATTGGTATTTAGTGGAATATTTTAGATACTCATAGTTATTATGCAGTGTGCTTGAACTTTGTGTGTTTCATCCACCGCTTAGAGCTCTACATCACAAACCAAGAAAGACCTTTCTTAGCTTGCTGTTATTACTTTTCTTAACAAAGACAATGAAAACAATCATAACTTTTCTTTTGAAGTAAAGTAAAAAATTCACGGGTTGCTCAAAATATTAATTCGCTGTGCAATGATTCACGTTGATAATTGAATATATTATACATTTCAAGGAAGGATATTTGATGATGAGGTATACACATCAAAAGATATGGACTTATCTTTACCGTATACACAGAACATAAAAATAGAAAACAAAAGAGGAAAAATTTCTCTGCTATGCGAAGAATTATTACGAAAGAAGAAGAAACACATGTCATGTCAGTTGTAAAAACTAAATACTATCCCTCACATTCATGTAACATGAACAGGCCCACCTATAATAAAGGAAATTAATGAACTGATTGAGATTTACATCAGAAACCTTAAAGGGGCCAAATCGTTTTGATGATGAGATATGTGTGCGGCGTTGCCATCAAAAGTAGTGATAGAATTGTATTAATTCACTGTACAATAATTCATGTTGATAATTGTATATAAAATACATTTAGAGGAAGGAAATCTAATGATGAGATACACATGTCAGAAGATTGTGATTGGCTGGACTTGCTAGAAGTTGGCGATGGATGGGTTGATAGGTTACAATGGGTTACATGTGAATGGCGGGTTGAATACAAACAGTTATCATTGTTTGGCAAAAATGTGGCCATCCAAAGATGATCAAGGCAGAGTATAGATGGTTAGATCAGTATTGGATGCCATGTCATGTCAAGCGCTTTAGCTGGTTGATTCTGATAGCAAATCGTTCAATCCACATTAGGCGGTGCAATGAATGGTTGATTGGCCGCATTTCGTCCTAGAGTTTCCACTCCCTTTACAAATTAGTTGGAATCTTTGGTAAGATTATCAAAATTTTAATCATAGTAGATAAACGTCACTCATTTATGCATGTAAATGGTGCACAGGCGCAATGATTATGCATGATCACATTTGTCTGAAGATAACTTTAGCATTGATAATGAAAGATTATCAACACAAACCACCTACCTATTAACAATATATATTTTGAAATTTATTAAGGTTTCTTTAATATTATAAACAAAAGTTTAACATACTCATTTTAGAAAAAGAGGCTTAGTTGTATTTTTATATAGATAATGTATAAATACTTAAATAGACTTAAGTCGGGTTTGCTTAATTAGTATTATAAAAAAAAAATTAACATACTCATTCCAGCAAGAGAGGTGTAGCTCTATTTTTATATAGATATAATGTATAAATAACCTTATGATGGGTTTTGGTACTGTGGACTCTCCGAGCAAAAATCACATAGTGCAGGCCACTGGATCTCCAGCCTTCTCTCGATAAAAGCCTTATGATGGGTTTTGGAATAATGCATTAAAATTTTAAAATTATTGTAGAATTGAACTCAAATTTTTTCCTAATGAAACATACATTATAATATCCATATAAGTTCTTAAAAATTACATAAAGAATCAAATAGTAAAAATTGGTAAAATCAATTTTGATTTCTAAATCTTAAAATTAGAAATGATATATTTGTTTCCTTTAGATTTAATTTTTTCTCACCTAAAATTTCTCATCTCCTATTTTCACTCACTTTTCACGTCTCTCTGTATTCTTTTCCTAATTTTAGAAATTCAAAATATTTGATAACCTCTAAAATCTCCCCGCCCATGGTTTCTACATGTATCTCTAAAATTAAAGACCATTGAAATGGGAAAATTCCAATAGGAGACTACATCCACGGTTGTAATTAGTAAGACGTACAATGTTGGCTTACACAACGAGGCCCATCTTGATCATGGCACCCTAGCCATCAATCTAAAGGGCATAGCCATCAATTTAAAGGGCTTGAAAAATCGATGATCAGAACTGTTTGCTACTTGGGTCTCTTATTGGATGGCGATTATTAAAGATGATGGACAAATAAAGTGGGCCACTTGTGTTCATGATCAAGCACTATTCATTTTTATCATGATAACTTCTGGCATTAAACCATTGAAGTAGAGAAATTCCAATAGCAGAGTCCATCCGTGGTCGTTATTAGTACAATAGTGTGAACTTACATGGCGAGGCCCACATTGATAATGGCACCTTAGCCATCAATCTGAGGGGACTAGCCATCAATTTAAAAGGGCCTGAAAGATCAATAAGTAGAACTATTTGCTATTTTGGTCTCTTATTTGATGGCTATTATCAAAGATGATGAACAAACATCAATCTAAGGGGCCTAGCCATCAACTTAAAGGGCCTGAAAAATCAATGAGTAGAACTGTTTGCTGTTTGGGTCTTTTATTTGATGGCTATCACTAAAGATGATGGACAAATAAAGTGGACCATTTGTGTAGATTTAATGAAACCATGTCAAAGTTGCATTTCACATCTCCATCATGTAAGGCGATGTTAATGGGCTTGATTTGGTTGAGACCTAAGTGGGTGTGATGCATGATGGATCTGGGCTTTAGTTTAAATTCAACAAGCAAGATTTAGATCGTGTAAATGAATCTGATCTAGATCGATGGACTAGGATCACTATATCCTTTCGGACCTACTAGGTCAGAGAAGATGATTTCGCAACAAAAAAATAAATAAACTTTAATATAAATGATATTTGATCCAGTTGCACACAATGGTGTGTTTAGGGGTGGGAGTTCCTAAATCGACTTCCCAACCCAACCTAAATCTAAAACAATCTCTCTTTGCTCATGTTGGCAATTTCAATTGGATTAATAACCCACAGAATAAGATTTTTAAAAAATCTTAATATACAAAAAAAAAGTTTAAATAATAAAAAGACACTATAGCAAAATGGACCATTTGCGACGGAATTCAGCGACAACTAGAGTTGTTCGCCGCTAAATATTACTTTTGCACACAATTTCCCGCCTTAAGCCTAAATTCGCACAAAAAAAAAAAAATTTTTTTTTTAACGACTTTGTCGCTGAATGGTGCTCTTTTAATGTGCGACGAACTCTTCCTCGTCGCCAAATCACGAAATACTTTGGCGCGTTCCCAGCTTCTTGGCGCGAAACTATGAAAATGGCAAAACGTTCGGCAATGAATAACGTCTTCACTTTTATCTCTGATTCGTCACTTCGCTTTCTCTCTCTATCCAGACAAAGTGGAGGAGTTATATGATCCTTGCTACTCTCTCTCATTTTTGGTTTTTCTTACCAAAAACAGTGTTTGGCCCTAAAAATACTTTGGCATCATTTGTGCTTCTCCTTTTCTCCCTCTTCTTCTTTCTCTGCTCCTTGCACTTTAGTTTTTTTTTTCTTTTTCTGCTGGTTGCAGGGTCTGACGAAAAAGGGGCTCCGGTGGGGGTTTCGGCTGGGCTTAGTGGAGATGGGCAATGGGGTGGAGAGTGGCCGGACGGTGAAGGGTGCAGGTTGGGAAGGTGATCAGTGGTAGGGATGCGACGGTGGTGGTCTGCGGGCGACAGGGGGTTTGGGGTATGAGACGGTTTGCGTTTTGCAGTCGCAGATGGTGTGTCAATGATGGTGTTGCAGTGGGTTTTGGATGTCTTGGAATTTTAGGCTGACCGAAGGGATTTGGTGGGTTTGGGTTTACGGTTAAGTACGAAACGGTTGGGGGTTTTGGATGGCCTATAGATGAAGGTTGCTGGTCTATAGATGGAGGTTGTTTGGGTTGAGGGTTTTGAGTGAGGGTTTGGTGGGGGCTGGGATGGTCTGGGCTTCTAATTAGGGCTTAGGAGATGGTATGGGGTGTCCTATCACTGCGTCAAAAACTCTGAAAAACTACCCCTCCACGTTGGTTTTACTGACTGCCATGGGCTGTAGGAAATCAGCGACGGCTTACTTATCCTATCGACTGCCCATGACAGTCGAGAATGGGAAAAGTACAATAAAAATTACCTTCCATTCCCGACCCCCAAGCCCTAAAATCTTTTCGGGTCTCTTTTCCTCTCTGTTTCTCTCCATTCACAGTCTTGAATCTCTCTCTCCTCTGCCTCCAGAAATCAGAAATGGCGACTTTCAGGGTTTGTATCTGTCCACATTTCCTTATTCTTATTTTAATCAGATCTTCTGATTATGTGAAAAAATTCTTTTTTGTTATTTTTTATTCTTTTATGATTGCTTCTTCTTATAGGTTTTGGGGTTTTGATTTTGTTTCAATTTTAGGAAAGATTGAACTCTCCTGATTGCTTCATCTTTGGCGCAATGCGGATTCAATCATTTCTCTCTCGGGTTGCGTTTGAGATCCTCCCTTTTCTAAGATCAGTTGGAATTTTGATGAAGAAATGAAATCCATCTACGAAGAAGACCGGGCTTCCGAATTCATTGTGCCTTTTGTTATACCTGATGCGTGGATTTTGTGGGAATTGTTTGAGATGAAATGGCAGATCGATGTTTTAAATTCGGCAGTTTTATTTGTAACTTGTTGCATTTCCTTTTCTTTTTTTTTTCTTGTAACTATGCTTGTTTGATTTTCTTTTTTTAGTGAAATTGTTGTTGGGTGGATCGTGATGCGGAAGTGCTTTTATGTTTTACATGCATGTTACATGTTTGATAAAATGTCTACAAGAAGGGAGCAGTATTGGCTAAGAGAGTAAATTGCGAAGAGGTCTATCTTAGTTAGTTCAAAATTTAGGCTACATCTTACCCAAGCTGATCTTGTTAGTGAAAAAAATACTTCTATTTGTGCCGGATTTATTGGGCTGAACCAAGCAATGTAGTTAGTTTAATACATAAATATTTCAGTGTGCTTGATTCCGTGACCTGTTTGCTCACTCAACTCTAATGAGAATTTTGAATATTTTTGGCATATTAATATTGGTCAATGTTTGTGTTTTAGAAATGTTATATATGGGTACATGGTCATTGTAGTAGCTCTTGACAAGATATTACTCCATGCATCACAGCAGTGTGAGGATTCTCTTGAAAGCATTCCATTTCTCTTGGTGGGTAGTATTTTGCTACATGGATTTTTATTTTTGTGCACAAAAATTGATCTACTCTCTTTCTCTCTCTCTCTCTCTCTCTCTGATTCAACAGGTTCGAGTCTGACTGGCTCTCTCAAAACAGAACGAACAGGTTTTTATGGGGAACTGAGATGGTTTGGAGGATGGCCTCTTTTTATATGTTCTCATTGTTTGGATTTGCTTTAGAATGGGTATTCTTAAGATGGGTTTATTCAAGCTTCTTGTGCTGTGTGGGTTTGGCAACTCGTCTTCTAATTTCTATGTGTTTCTAACTAAACTAGGTGATTGACATTTTCTTTGAATATGAAAAATTATGCTTCTCTGACTTGTGTTCGGGGCTTGTGTGTTCTCATATGTGTTATGCTTGAGTTTTTTGTTAATGATCATCTGGGCATTGATTATCCCATTAAAATGTTTGACGAAACACCGAGCTGAACTTTTGAGGTTAGATTGTGTTTGCAAGGTTGAAATCAATTTGTTTAGACTTTAGAGATGCATGGGACCGAAGCTTGTGGGAATAGAGGAAGCAGTTTGGTGTGGGTTAGGGAAAGGTGGACCGAAGTTGAGTGCTCTTTAGAAATGGGAGTAGCCTCCACACACTCCAAAAGAAAGCCAGGACCCAGGTGCGTGTGGTTTGATCCTAGATGTTCATGTAGAGGGGCCCACTGATCATCTAATTTTTGATGATTAGTTGCTTTATGACTATTTGATCTTTTGGTTGGGAATTCTTGTTTTGACCGTTTTTTTTTTCCTTTTTTTTTTTTTTTGGTGGGGTGCTTTTCTTCATGTCTATGAGTTCTGGTGGATATGCATTCCTCCTGAATCAACTAATAAATCACACATTAAGTTATATCTTTACATGGTATTCTTTTATAGGAATCTGATTTCTAACTAATTGATTGCTTTACTGAGTTCTACTATTTATGTTTTAAAATTTAAAATATGCAATTTGGGTCTTGATTTACTAACAGAGGTCCATTGAACTAACCCATCCATTTGTATATCAGCACCAATTAAACCTTTTGGTTAGTTCATTTGTAAAATATATGGACTTCTTTACATTTTGAGGCTTTGATAATGATGATGGTGATGATTAGGTTATATTTTAGCTTCTAACAGTCTGCCAATATAAGGTTTGTGTAAGATTTTGTTTTAAATGTACTCCTTACATGGCTGAGCCAACTCGGCCAATCTACGGCAGGTTAAGCACACAAAATGAGTGGAGCGTACAAAGACAGAACACACCATGGATGGATCACTTTTATATCTTGTTTGTGCATGTACTCCTTTTTTTCCCTTTTAAATTGAAAGGTCTCCCTGCTATCTTTTAAATGAGAAACCTAGTTGAAAATCTAGTTGTTTTTCTTCTCTGTAGCAAGTTTAAGGTGCTTTTGCTCCCTTCTTATATCTTGATGTCCATGTCTGTTTTATGGCTCCTTCTCAGCCCATCTGGATTGCTTGATAAATTGACCCAACTATCTTGATGTCCAATGTGCTGTCTGACTTGACATGTTTAAAATGTGTTATTTTGTTTCTCCTTTAGCAATATTCTTCTTCTCTATTTGTCATGCTAGCTATCATGATCTTTTTCTGACTTGTAGCAAAGTTCACATGTTTATGCTGATTTTTGGAACTTGATAGGCTTGATTTGCTTGAAAACTCTTACCCCTCTGTTAGAACCAAGCCGTAACTATTATTTTTTGTATACATGTTTAATGGTAAGAATTTGGAGACGAATTGTTTTTTGGTAAAAATTTTGAATGCTTCTAAGTCTCTGTGGGAATTTCTTTTATCATTGAAATTTTAAAATACTAGTTTTTAGAAAATCTTGAGATTTGAGAATTTACAACATTTGAAAGGCATTTTTAGTCAAATTTCTTTTCTGGTTTTTTGAAAAACCAACCATCAAATAAAGAACATCTATTGGACTCTACAAGCCAATTATTATATTAGTGGGTAATTTAAGGTTGCTGTTAAATTTTGGTGAGTTTCAATTTATCATGGTTTTTAGGAGATTGGATTGATCATAAGTAGGTTACTTATTAAAACAGTTTACTTCTTTTTCTTTCTCTTTCTTTTAGAATTTGTCTTTTGTGGTTTGTAGTTTGTGGTCGCTCTAATGTACTGAGATTAGGAGAGTGCACACTTTCCTAGTACTGCATTCAGTAATTACCTTAAATTGTTAAAACTTTTGCTCCTTTTTTTGTGTCAAACTTAAGATAGATTTGTTCATCAAGTAGTTTTCTCCACATATATTTGCACCCATGCTGATTGCTGTCATGTTTCATCGTGTGTCAGTTTCAAGTTGTTGAGTAAAGAGGAGGGTATGATAAAAAAACTTGCTACAGTTCAATATGAGCTTGTATTTTGAGAAGAGTGGAGAAGTAAGTGACTCCATTTGGATATGATAAGGCTAACATTACGATGAATTGTATAAGATATGCAGGGACTTGATCATGCTAACACAGATAGTACAGGTCAAATGAAATATGCACACATGATTTACTAATTATTTTTTAACTTCTGTTTGCTTAGTTAAGATTTTGGATTTTCAGGTGGGATTTGATATCAGGAAGGCTTCCAAACGAGATGGAACAGAAAGGTAGAGGTTCTGTTTACAAATTAAAATTACGAATTATATAATAATTCCTAGATTAGTAGAACATGCCCTGTTTTTTCTGTTTAAGCTAATGGTAATGTCATGTTGTTATCGCAGATGGTACAATTGAATTTAGAATGCCGCCCACAAATAAATTATGTTATTTGAATTGTTTTCTTTTTTTTATTTACAGAAAGAAAACAATCTGGATCATGCATTAACTTGCGTGGATATCTTCTTGGCCACTCACAAAAGAAAGGACGGAGCATCAAGCCCTTTAGTGGTGAGAATCTTTCTATTAAAATTAGTTGCTAGACTAATAATTTGAATTGACAAACTTTGTGGAAGGAGTTGTGTAATACCTTCTTGCTAAGTGAGAACCTTCTTGCTAACAAGTTGTAGATTTTTTTTTTTTAATATTCGTGGTGCATGCGTGAAGTATTTGAAGTGTTATGGTTGAGTGGTGAATGACTTAGGGTTGAGTGGTGAATGACTTTGTAGTTTGGAGGGGCACTTGAGCATTTATTATTATTCTTCTTCTTCTTCTTCTTTTTGTTTTTGTTATGGCTTTGGCACTGGTGTTTCATAGACTGCCATAAAAAATTCAGCTGTGTATAATGTTCTCATATGATGTCATAAACTTATTGTGAAAAATTTAGAATAAGCTTTTCCATGCAAGATTCTATTTTGCTATGTTGCTTGTGAAACGTTGTAATTATATGCAAACTGATATTCTAAATAAAACATATACTAAATTAAGTTTTTGTAAAGCCTCTTATTCTTAGGAATTGATTTCTAACTTAAACTTGTCCTTGCAGCCTAATATGCTGTTTGTTAATGTGGAAAAGTTTGTTTGAAAAATTAGATAATTAATCCATTGGAATACAGTTGTATTACAACTTTAGTGCTAGAACAAGGTCTAGTTTAGTATTGGAGTCCTAAGCTAATCATGATTCTAACCTAATTCAAAGTCTTATCTTCTCATTCAATGCAAATTTTGATATTGAATGCATGACCTAAAACTATACAGTCACTACAATAAAAATTGGTTTTAGTGGCTAACTTTTAGTGGGGGCCAAAGAAATACGTCGCTGTTGGTTACTTATAGTGGCGGCTAGATATGGCCCCCACTAAAACTCAAATTTTCTTTGTAAAAAATAATTAACTATTATTATTATTATTATTATGACAAAAATTAGTTTTTTACCGATGGCCATCGCTAAGGTGGACGCTAGAACATATGTGTAGTAACGGTCATTGTGTGGTCACCCGTAAAATTTTTTGTATTCCCGTCATACTTTCAATCGAAGCATTTTCCTCCGCTGCTCACCTCGTCCTTTCAATTAAATACATACGCCCGCTAAAATGAAGAAGAAGAACAAGAAGAAAAAACCCTAACCCTCTCCCCACAATCTCAACTTCTCCGTTCCCAAACCCCCCAAACCCTAACATCCACGGCGTCGATCCTCCCCAAATGCTAGCACTCCTCCAGCTCTCCTTCAACTAGGATCATGGCTGCTTTGCTGCCGGCATCGACAATGGCTTTCGGAGCTTCAACTGTGACCCTTTTTAGGAGATCTTCCGCCGGTAGTTCGACCATGGAGGTAGGATCGGCGTCGGCGAGACGCTTTTCCGCTGCAACATTGGTGGGCTGGAGCTGCCCAACAAGGTCATGATTTGGGATGACCACTAGAGTTGGTGCATCGGGGAGTTGTCGTTTAGGTCCGAGGCTTGGTTGCGGCGGGACCGGATTGTGGAGGTGTGTGCTCAGCAGAAGATTTTTGTGTACAATTTTGTGGATTTGAAGCTGATGCACCAGATAGAGACAATCACAAACCCAAAGGGGATCAATTAGGGTTTTATTCTCATCAAACCCACATCACAAAACCCAAACCCTCATCGAACCAAATGCAAAACCTCAGGTCTACATATCTAAAGTAGAAATCAAGCATTTTGTGATGGTTTTGAGCTCTTCCCCTCAAATACTCATGTCGATTGGATGCGGTAATAGTAATATCTCCTCCCAGATTTCTATTTGTAGATCTCGTTTCGGTTTTGGATATTTTGAGTAATATTTTGTTTTTCTTTGAATTTGATTTTGATCTGGATGTTTTGTGTTAGTTTTGGCATTTTGATGTGGTTTTGATCATGTGGAGCTTGTAGCAATCAAGCATAGGAGCAGATCTGGCTTTTTTTTTTTTTAAATGTTTTTGCCTTTGGTTTGCTTGGACGAATCGAGGTTTTAGATCTTGTTTGGAAGGGCAGCTGAAGAGATGTGGGAAGCAGTCCTTTTTTCATCATCTTAAAATCAAGCACTGCAACTGTATAGTTCCAGTGGCTGCCTCAGAGCCTTTGCAAGTCTGTGTCAAGGCCGCTGCTGGGGCTCCTAATGTCCTTTTGGCGACTGTATGTTTCACAACTCACTGTCTCTTGTCTTTTTCTTTTCTCATGCTCCTCTTCTCATGCTTTGTTTTTGGTGGGTTTCTTTTTAAATGCTTTTTTGTTTGTGTTTGTTGGTGAAAGATAGGTCCTGTTTTTGCCAAAGGATGCTTCTAACTCTGGAAGAGAAGCATATGCACTATGAAACGAAGTTGGTCAACTTGAATGACAAACCCCAATGGTAAGACTACGTTTTTGATGCCTTTGAAGAGAAAATATAATGTATTTCTATTTTTTCGTCTAGTGGGTAGTTGTTTTTTTTTTTTTTGATCGATTTGCATGTTGGTGTTTGTTTTCTTGCAGTTTCATGGCATGGTCTTTGGTCTTTGATAGATCTGTATGTGAAAAAAGAATTTTGCTATTTTGACTGATTTGAATGTGGGTGTTCAATTCTTCCGTCTCCCCAGTCCCCATACTTCTTCCTTGATTTGTTGATTTATGGTGGTCCTATAGGTTGGCCCCGTATTCACATATTCCTTACAGAGTCTTTAGGTATCAGATAAATTTTGTATGACATTGGTAATTGCTAGAGGTGTTGGTATTCATAGCTGCAGATAAGATAAAGATAGGTTGATTGATTGTGCTATAGGATTTCTTTCCTTTTAATGGACATTTGCTGAGATTGGGATGCTGAGTCAAAGATGATGGGTCGGTGAGCTGGATTCATGGTACCGGTTGGCTAATGGACCTGATGGCTA